>CM072892.1:25445000-25452500 GCA_037013685.1 Acridotheres tristis
CAATATTCTTTGCAGGAGATAAAGTGTTATTATAAGAAATGGATGCCTTGGGAAAAACACAATAGGAAACCTGAAACTAAAGCCTTTGATCTTTTGTGCGTAGGTCACTGATTAAAATTTGATTTAGGTAGGGACTTAATTAGTATTATTGTTTGGTGGCTTATTTGGACTGGATTGGGGACCAACACTTCCTATGCCAAAAAAGTCCATGAAAATGGATTCTAATTGGTAGTACTGCATATATTCACAGGAAAATACCTGGAGTTTGGGCAGGGCCTGGACTGTGAACTGTCTTCCCACCCCTGCAGAAAGTCATTGGGTAGCAAGGCTGGAGAACAGCAATGCAACAGCACGGGAAAGACTACACTGCTGGTGCCCATGCTGTACGTGTTCTGTGGATAAACAAACAATTTCATTCCCCAGGGCAGTCTCCATCTGGTGCCTATCATCAGAATGAAATTCACTTTAAAAAAAAAAGAAAAAAAGGAAGCTCTGTTATGATGATAGCACAACTATGTATTTTCATTCAATGTTCTACAAAACTTTGAAGGGTAATGTGCTTTGATAAGGTACAGTTAATGAAATAATTAATCCTAATCACCTGTGCTGAGCTAGATTAGTCCTGTGTTTCAGTCCCACCGCATCATCACCCAATAGATGTCTGGTCCAGGAGCCGGGTGAGGCTCTTCAGGAGCATTCCCACAGAGAGCTTATGGGTCTGTGCAAGAGCTGGACTATAAAAATCCCTATCTTTGTGACTGGGGTGGATGAGGATCACCATCACCACTGCAGGTGGCTCTGCTGGGCCCCTGGGCTGCCCCTGCCTGCTGGGCACTGTGCAAGCACAGAATCCAGGGCTCTGACAGCTGACCTGCTGCTGCTGCTGCAGGGGTGACCAATTCTGACTTGAAACATCAGCACTCAGGGGCACAGAGCACTCAGGCAACAAACAAGTCAATGGGCTTTTTTAGCTGCCCTGCAGCTAGCTGAGCAGTTTACCCTGGTAAAAAATGTAAAATATAATAAAGTCAGAGAGACAGCATATCCACTTTACCTGGTGATAAATAAATAGAGATGATAAAGTTAGATGACTTATTCAGAGTGGTCATATCCTATTCACAACTGAGAACCAAGGAGTGCCTGTGACAAACTGCCTGGGAAATGCTACAAGAACTGGAAGCAACAAACCTTTCACACAGAAGCAATATTTTCAGGCTTTTCCCAGTGTGACCATGAGTAAAATTGTTCACTGGAGGCAGACATTCCTTTTGGCCAGTTCTGCCTTTTGTGATCTCTGCCCCCCACAGAGCTGAATCGATACCAAGTAATATCATCCTTTGTATCTCTGCTGTTTTGTGTATATAAAGAAGATAGAATTGTGTAATTTTGACATGAACAAGGTTTTAGTCTGTAGTATGATGAATTAAACATAACTGACTTACAACAAGCCAAGAGCTTTAAGCAGTCAAGTCTGATCTGCTTGAAATCTCAGATTATTAAGCATTGGTACTGTTCTACTCTGAAAAGAAACAGCCTATCCAGCTCCAATTAGAAGTATAATATTTGAAAAACAAGTTAATATCAACATAGATTAGGTAAATAAAGTGCCATTTTGTTTTAGAGAAGAGCACAAAAAAAATCCTAAAATTATTTGTTTAAATATAACAATTTCTGGGTTTACAATTCTTAATTTAAAATGAGAACTAAACAAAATGTGTAGATCATAACATAAATACTAAAATAATAATAATAATAAAAAAATGTGTGATCTGCATTTTACTTAGAGTGAGCATCGACAAATCTGTCAAATGAAAAAAAAAATCCCTAGAGTTAAAAAAATAGATATAATGAATATGTTTAATAGTAATTACTTTGGAAAGATACACAATGTCATAGAGCAATATTTAGAAGGAAGAAAAAGGAGGCTGGAAAGACAATATAACTGGTGGGGACAAGAGTAAATGAGATATGAATTTTTAACAACCGGATGGAGGAAAAAAACCCATGTAATTTAAGGCTACATAGGTGAATATGGTGATAGAGTAAAATTATTCTTCTGTTTGGGAAAATGTGGCATTCATATGAAACTAAGAGACAAAACTGAATGAGCTGAGAGAAGAGCACAAAATAAAACTATGAAAAATTTCAGAACAAAGCACTTGTGAGGGAAGGATGAAATTAACTTTATGGTAGTGTGCAAAAATGTATGCAATATACTTTAAACAAAATGTAGACTGAATATCACAAGTAACTGCACGAAGATGGAACCACAACCACTCTGATTTTTCTAAGCTCAGCTGTATGACCAAGAACAATCCCACATAAGATTAGGGATATTTGGGAAGATCAGTTAGTCTTATTTCTCACAACCCTTCACACTCCACTGGAACTGCCACACACACGTGATCAGTGAAACAAAAATCTTGTCCTCAGAACCCAAACCAAACAAATCTGAAAATAGCAGTTGGGGAAATCAATACAGGCAAGTGGACACTCTCCAGCCTGCTTTGCCTAAGTGTTTCTCTTTATTGAGGGAGGGAAGGAGTACAGTACAGAGCCCATGCAGTCTCCAACCCTCCTGTCAGATTTTTAGTTTCTTCTTGCCTCTTCCCAAAGAGCTTACAAATCACACTAACTACTGGTTAGTCCAGGGTGCATCAGAGATTCTACTGGATGGTCTTACTCTAGTTATGGAAGTGTCAATAGAATTTCTGCTTGAAAATCAATTCTGTTAAAATATGTGTTTATCACAGTACATGGGTATCAAACGAGAGCAAAGGTAGATTACTCTCCTGTTTATACTGGTCTGGAATTTCATAGTATACTAAATACACTTGCCTTATTTTGTATACAATAAATACACTTGCAATAGGTGATTTTACACCTTATCATGTACTACTTATACCTACATAAATATTTACATATATATGTAAATATTTATGCACACACATACATACACACACTGTATTTTGGCACTTTCAGGTGTATATTTTTCTGTCTAGTGGCCTAGTTTTTTTAGAGACATTTCACCTTCAATCCAGCAGATAACAGTTCCAAGATGGATTTTTCTCTATTTCTCTTGTATAAACATAGAAATGAACTATACAATTACTTGACATATATTAACAAATTCTACATTTAACTTCCATTTATTAATTGTGACTAAAGGCAACCGAAATTCCCCTTGTATAGAATGCCATAATATTGCAAAATTTGGTAGAAAGAAGAAAAGATGCACTTATTCTAACAACCCATTTCTATTTTAGAACAAAACCTCTTAAGTTCATCCTGCAGGATTAACTATGGCAGAGGATCCTAGAAGAATATAAACCTAGAGCCAAATTTAGCTCTGTGGTAAACAGAGGAAGCTGAACCATAATTATTATAATTAGGAAAAAAATCTATCCTCTCGTTATGGCAGTTACACAAATCCCAGGTTAACAGCCAGAAGTGACAATGTTCTTAGGAGGAGTCAAATCCAGACGTCTCAGCCTCACCAGTATATGATTACAGAATAAATAAAATTTCCCTGCAACTGAAGATTTGTATTAATATTGTTGGCATCACTATTGTCCTTTTTAAAGCTAACTTGTGGCTGAAATGAAAGCAAGTTTTAACATTTGCATGCATACAGGTCACTCTGATATTATTCTACCACATAATGATTCCAGAAATCTCTGAAAGATTAATGATGATCACATAATTCCAGAAAGTCAGCACTATATATGTAGAAATATATTGGTAATAAAAACCAGTCACTGTTGTGCCTTTCCCCAGTTGGGGATCTCTCACTTTTCTTTGATTTCTAAAGGCTTCAGATCAATAGCTGGAGTGACATTATTAACAGCTCCCTCAACACCTTGGCCAGCACTAATATTAAATCCATTATACCTTCTGTTTGACATTTGCAGTACAGCAGAAAGTGCTGTAGATACAGTCAAGCTGCCTTGGGAATGGGGTTGGATGCAGGGTTAGTGAGATGGCTTCCCTTGCCTGACTCTAAATTCATCTCATTGATAGAAAACTTCAGCTGTTCAGAAAACTATACTAGGCAGTAAATAATTCACCTGTCAAAGTGAGTAAAAAAAACCTAAACCACTTTCATGCTGTTTTTGAAATACATTACCAAAGGGTCTTCAAAAAATATTTGACATTCCTTATTTTCATCACGTTTACAGAATTTAAAAGGTATCACAACACACGTCACAGTGTTTCCAAATGAATGCCTTACTAGTGAATGATGTTGGAAACAGACAGTTGTTTGGTTTGTAGTTTTAACTTTCACAAGTTTTTTAAGGCATTTTTTTTTTTACATTGCAGACACCATGCAATAATATAGCTTAATCAACCTGAGCAAAATTGTCAGACAAATTAACTGACAATTCTCAAACTGGCATATCTTATATCTGTATTAAATTCCTCAGCATTCGCACTCACTGTGGCATTCCTTAGACTCTAGCTCTGGTGCTCTGTCTGAGCTTTATTCAGGGCAGAGCGTGACATGGGAAGCTATGTCTAGGATATCCTTAAGTTCCTATTTGTGAGTACCTCAGAGCATCTTAGAGAAGTTCACAGAACAGTGATGTTTTAACATGACTCCACTCTTGGCTGTACCTCTATCTAACACCAGGAATTGTGAACCTGAGCTGTTGAGGAGTGGCTGTTCTAGGAGTCTGAAAATCAGTCAGAAAGAAATAGAAAATTTTACTATTAGACTATCATTTCTGATGCACAAGAATGGATAGAAAGTATGTATAGTGGCTGTGGGCTCAGGTTCATCCTGAAGCTATAATTCCATAGCGTGCTTCAATTTACTGTAAATGGTTCTCCTAACTACACTTCCAGTATCTGTCCAACTAAAACCTGCGGAGAAAAGGAAATGGTAAACAAATGAAAACACAGATGTAAGAAGCAGAAGATGGTGGCACTAAGTGGGGAGAAGGGCAGCTCATCAAAATGTTGACCTCATGGAAGATTCTGGTACAGTGTTTAGGAAAGAACCTTGCTTAACAAAAGAAAATAAAACAACAGGATTAACAGGTCATGTAGCCTACTTTCAAGTACTGTGACTTCACAAGAAGTGACGCCCTTGTGACAGCACTTGAAACCTTGCTGTCATGAGAGGCAGCCACCCCTGTGATGGGACTAAGGCTATCACAGAGCAAGGCTGCAGCTTCATGTCCCTTTGCCATAGTGTGGGCTTGCCTTCCCTGCTGCTTTTACAGGTAGGGGACTTTGACACAAAAATTCTCAAGATTCCTGCTGAGATGATTTCAAAGGTGTCTGCTTGTACATCTCTGCCATCTTTCTGCCTAAGGTTGCCAAGGATGGTTTGTCTGCTTCTCAGCAGCTGCTATTCTCAGCTCAGATTAGCCACTAGTAAAACCATCACTGATTTTGGCTTATATGAATATCCTGGCTGTGAATGTTACAGCTGAGAAGTGACAGTGCCCATGCTCTTCCCTCCGTTCTAGTGTCACTAATCTGTGGCAGAGGTCACAGTGTGTAAGCAGGGCAGCAGCCTCCTAGTGCCTTTAACAAACTCTAGAATCACAGTCCTAATAAACCCTTCTTGTCTGAGTGTGTGATCAAAGAAAAAAATGTAAAACAAAAATTGATGTGGATGTCTCCAAGGTTCTGGGCCCTATGCTGCTCTTTTGGTTTTTATTACATGTGCCTACAATAAACCTTTTCTCTGTTAAAAGAACTACTGCAACATGTAGAGGAGTGCCTTTTACAGACATGGACAACTCTGAGCAATAATAGTTGTCTCCATTTGATTATTTTGGATATTTTCCCAGATTTGAGGTTAATTTTGTAGCAGGGGAGAGATCTATGCTGCTTTAACACTTCTGCTGGGAATACCCAAACCAACAAATCTGAAAGTTGCTTGGGTGTGTCACCAGGTGATGCAATCTCAGGAGGTGTCTGGCATGTAAGCACACATGAAGATTCAGCACGAGTAAAAACTCACAACCTTCCAGTAAATGTACTAATTCCAGACACAAAGTGGACTACTTATATTCTATTACTTGAATAGGTTAAATGAATAATAAGAAAATACTAAAAAGAAATATTCAATTTCTGCATATGTCTGCTGATGGCCACTGAGAGCACAAAATGAGTGAAATCAGAACTCTCTTATCTTAACTGAAGATAGATGGGGCATTAAAGCTTTATAAGAAATATTTCCCACAGCCTAACTCAGTTTGAAGGCAGGACTATAAGGAAGTTCAGTGAGGTGCCAATGTAATTTTATGTTTTTAATTTCCTCAGTTTTGAATTTGCCCAAAGAAACAATTTAACTGCTATGCATGCAATAGTTTGAATACTTCCAACCAGGCTTTTAAAATACACATTTTACTAAATGAACAGGGTAGGAAAAGAGTGGCTATCCTGTACATTTTACTTGTAGTGTTTGACTGGTAACAGCATAATTTTATTGGCCATTTACTTACTCTTTTTATAAGCTCTTACTCTTTTTGTAATTTTAATAGGAAAAATACTTTAAAAGTTAAAATCTAGAAACTAAAATTAACAGAATATTGCTCAGATTCCATAATCATGCTTTAGTTCTGACTCTATGGGCAGCTATCTTTGTGTGTGATAGCAATCCAAGCATAGGAAATGCCATTACCAAAAATATGTTCTGCTAAGATCTGAGAAAATACAGTTGCAGTGACAAACCTTTCAGGTGATAATCTCTTCCACTCAAAGTACAGGTAGTCAGCTCTGCCAAGATTTGTCCCAGGAAAGTCTTCTAGTCTTTTTAGTATTGCTTACCCCTTCTGACTACCTGAGAAGTATCTCTTCTGAGTAGCAACTCAGAAAAAAGTGTAAATTTTTTTCACATCTGAGCAATTTTGCTTAATAGAGCAATTCTTTAACTTCTCATGTCTAACTGGTGTGAAAAATCACAGAGATGATATCCAGAGAGAATTTGGATTACATGTGTGAGAAGGAGACCTTTTAAGGGAGTGGATTTTCAGCCTTTACTGTACTTCCACTTCCCTGCTAGAATAACTAGTGCTCTTTTCAACTGAGAGTTTAAGTGAAATACTATAGACTGTACTTCAGGCACCCCATGGGTTAACTTGCTATTGTAGTTATTCTTTGACCAAAGTTCTGTCTGATATATTTTGCTAAGTTGTCTAAATCCTGCTGTAGTATTGATTTCTCCCTTTAAAAGCTCTCACCCATTCAGTAAGCTCCAAGGACCCCTTGTCCCAGCTCAATTCACTCTAAAATGCAGCTGGGATATGTTATTCCTGACACCAGTATTACAGTTGCTAACTGATGTTAGAGATATAAGATGGTTTAGAAAAAGAAAAGGAAATGTTTCTTCACCACAGAGAAATATACAGTACTCCTTAGAACCCTTGGGTAACTGTTTTGCTCAAAGAAAGAGACTTTCTTTTTCTTATTCTATTGCTCCTGGTTTTTCATTTATTGGGCACTTAACAGTAGCTACATTGAATTTATTAAGAGGACAGTATTGCC
>CM072892.1:25457500-25475000 GCA_037013685.1 Acridotheres tristis
TGGGCTACATTTTAAAATAGACTTTTCCCCAAGGTTAAAGTTAATGTCTCGATTGCACGTATTCTCAGAAAATAAATAGCCCAATTGCAGCAAGTAGTTTTAGTTTGGTTCATTCTAAATTCACACACCTTTACAAAAATCATCAGTGAAAACAAGATAGTTCAGTTTTAGTGCTAAATCATACTCCACGCTGTATTGCACTTTCAGGAGCTACATCAATCTGCAGTAACTATTTCATTCATCTGGTATTGTTACAGAGTGTAAATCAGGATTCATAAATGATCAGTTTGTATCCTTTGGGAGGGAGGGATTACATGTAAATAATCCCTTTAATGTACGCATCGCCTCTAAGCATTTCACACAGCAATAAATTGGTAAACTGAATTTGAGCAATTAAGAAATTAAATGAAACTAATAGAATGTGTATTTTAATATTTCTTGGTGGTTATTTGGGGATTAGTGAATATGAAAACAGCCACTCTCCTGTATGAAGGTAAACTGCAGCACTTTGATAAACTGTCAGCTTTTCAGTACTGTATTTCAGTCACAACTCCTCTTTTGAAATTCTTCAATATACTTTTCATTCCACAGTTGTATTATTAACTGCATTAAACGATGAAGTCTAAGTACTCATTTCAATAGAAGTAATCACAGATCCCATAGTGAATGGAAACAAGACAAACTACCCCAGAACATGCTACTTATAAAATGATTAACACAAAATGTTTGAGGCAGGAAGGGCACCATGACAACCAGAGTTTTGCTTCAGTTCTCTCAACATCCACCTGCTCCCACCTCCCCAGAAAACAGCTGCTGTTCAAGGGCAGCCTGGACAGAAGTGAATTGAGAAAACACATGCACAGGAAGAAATTGTTCTAATAGAAGAAACACAGAAAATTATGGACTTTATAGTGCAGGACATTTATCAGACACAGACCTTGGCTATCTTTCCTTGTATTCAAGAAGAAAGCATGAGACTCTGATCTGAGAAGTTAATGGTGAAGGAATGTAAGGGAAATTCCAGCATACTGTTACAAGTATGTCATAAGAAGCAATGGCAAGGTTTATGACCACTGTCACCGAGCCCATGCAAACAGAATTTCTGATGTTCAATTTGGAATTTTACATACATTCTATAAAAATAAACTAAAACTGAATAACATTATCATTATCTGTTAATTCATTGTTGTTACAAGATACTGCAAATAAATCTGTATGTTGTCAGGTTATGGACAGGTTAACTATAGCAGTGCTGTGAACATGAAAGATCACAAAGAAAGCAATTATATTTCCCTTCTCTGCATAAGGTTATAAGAAGAGCCATGATCTAATTTATTCTTTCTTCCAGTCTTTAGCTGAAATCAAGAACATTCAAAATTATGCTATGACCTTGTCATACTATGGACTAGTGTGGCAGTAACAACAGAAATCCCTAAGAAAATTGTTTCAAATTCAGATGACAAAAATCGAGAGAAACCATGAACAATCTATTACCCACCAGCAGCAGTTTAATAGCATACTTCATTTCAGCCTGTAGCCTAAAAAATACAGACTCTAAAAGGAAATACTAGACTTTCAGAAGAGTCTATATAATTGCACAGTTCAGGTCTTCTCATTAGCCAATTTATTCTTCAGATTTACAGCTCTGAATGTAACAAAATCTTTGTCACATGGTGCACTTAGGATTTTCACCCTTCAAATTAATTTCTTTTTATCACTGGAAACTAATTCAGCAGCACCCACTGAGTTTTAGGCTTCCATTTTCTGCTGGGAGAGCAGCCTTTTCAGGGCCTTACAGCCCAACACAACATTAAGTATGAGTCTGACATTAAACCTGTGCTGAACTTTCCTCAAGGTAAATAGGATGCAAATGAATGTTTAGTTGTTTTGTTTAATATGGATCATCTCATGAACCTTTGAACTGTTCTTCTGCCAGCTGCCACTTACCACTAACAGAGAAGTAAATTTTATAGGATATAAAATTGGGTAATTTTAATCTCCCCAAAGGGAAAATAGTTCACTGGGAGTAAAAAAAACTGTCTGATAATGCCACCTCTACAAGTTGCTTTGATGGGTGCAAGAAAGTGGGAGAAAAGCCCAAGGTATCTGGCAGCCACACAGCTTATACTTTACTTCCATAATCATTTATAAAACACTGCAAAATGAACAGCAGCTTGTGCTCCTGTCATAATGTACAACCTCTCAGTAGCTCGTGTACAATAATACCTCCATGAAAATCAAGCTGTATTGCTTCTGCTTCTTTGTACAACACTTTGCATGACTAAGAGCAGCAAGTGACAATGTTCTCCAGTTAACTGAGATTGATTATTGGTGCTTCAGCACATCCATAATCATGATGCATGCAGCATGGAGAGATGAAATTATTTTCATACACTGCCCTGATTGGTAGAAAAGCCTTCTTTTCTAACCGAACTGAATATGTATAGGATGCATGCAATCTGCTCTAGAGAATGGGTACTGTGCTAGCTGCCAAGAGGTCTCTAGCTATACTCATGCCATGCTTGCTTCTGAGCAAGATGAGCTGTGCATGCTGACTGCATTTGCTACTCTTCAGTCACAGTGGTCACCACGACAAAGAACATAAATTTACCAGTGCTTACCACTGCAGTATCTGAGATACTACTGTTTTACTATGGACAATAGTGAGAATCTGAAAGAAGCATGAGAAATGAGTGTGGTACATGGTGGAAGGTATGGCAATTGTAGGTCTGGATTTTATTTCAGTAACATTGATTTTACAGCTGGTTAACTGTACTGACTTCAAAAGAATTGCTGCAGATTGTTACTAATGAAGTGACTATAGAGTGTGAGCCTCTGTATCTGCTTACAGCAACGGGAAACTGAAGATTCTTTAGCAAAAAAATAGGTTAGCAAATTTGTTTTCTTTTCTTTTACAGCATATTTTTTAAAAAGCCATTTCAAAAATATCAGAGGACTTAATATTTTAAAGAAGTCACTGTTACGTCATAAAATCCTGGAAGGTATAAAAATTCCTAAGAGACTGGCACTTCACATTTGGTAACTTCCCTGTCTGGTGAATAGCAGAACTATTCTGAAGTTCAGGTGACTTTTCTAAACCAGAATCATCGCATCTTTCTGGAGGATGTGATTCCTGGGAAACAAGGAAGAATTTGCCTTTTTAAACAGACCTATCAATATCCTTTGCTTTTCTTCCTTACTGAGCAATGCAGTCTAACTGTGGTATCATTCCAACAACAAAAGTTAGTGCTACAGTAAATCACATTTGATCAAATGGATTAAAGAGTTCTTTGAGGTTGTGGAAATGGACAGTGCACTGCAAAGTCCTTAATGAATAAGGAGTGATTAATTAAATACTTTTTAAGGTGAAATACAGTTACAAATAGCTCAGTAACAGAAAAAGCAGTAATATATCAATGCCATAATGAATTTTCTATATTAGGATTAACACACCAAATTGCAGATAGTTAAATAAGCATTTAAATTATTAATTTTCTCATTATTTCATGTTTCTCTAGATACTAAGCTCCATGTAACCCAGCACAAAAGATTAGAGATGAAATATGAAACACAATATGAAAATCACCACACTGTACTACAATTTATAAAATAATACACCAAGAAGAAAGTGAAATACAATGTAATGTGGTATCAACATTAGAATTGTTTTTTCTCTGGACTAACGGATATGATACCTCCCTCTTCATAACTTTTACAGATCACAGGACTTCTGAATATTGAACTGTCTGGGCAGAAATGCTATGTTCTTTCCCAATCCATCTTACTTTCAATTTTAATTCACATATCTCAAGGACAGACACAGAAACTAAAAAGCCTCCTGAATAAAGTTTTGTATATGCTAGTAGAAAGAGAAGGAAGAAAAACTTATCTTCAATACTGAATTGGATAGAATAAATAAGGCTTTCGATTACTGTACATACATGTATATACACACAGCAGTATGTAACTCATTTAGCATAGGTGACAAAAAAAAAACCAAACATGAAATTACAGCAATATTCATTAAACTGTTGACACCAGGGGAGGCACTTTCAATTTAGTCCAGTGTGGGACTATAGAATGAGATTCAAATTACCCTTTCAGGAAACAAGAAAAGTCTTTTCAGTGTCTCCCCAAAGGCCAGGGTCAACTTTTCAAAAGCAGCTTTTGATTCCGGATGCTCAGCCTGAGACAGCTCTTTGGAAAATTTTGCCATGGATATAAAATCCTTAATACCTTTATGTTAGGCAGCTATCAACTAGAGATTTTTCCTACTGGGACAGGATGGGGGCTTGTAGCCTTCTGCAGCTGATATCAAGTGGCACCTAGTCTGTCAGGAGCAAGTATATTCAAGGCAGCTTACACTAGCACTGGGTGTTAAACAGATATCTTTGGACACCTGCTTTTGCTCAACTCAGCTCCCATTTTCTCTCATACCTTTGGTTTTATTTTCTCTTCATCTTGTACAGAGATTGCCCATGGCAGTTCTTTGTAATGCTATATAACCTAAGAATGAAGGAATTAAAGGTCTTGGTACAAGCCTCTATGACCCTGTGCCAGTCTGGGAAGGAAGCCCTTCCAATGTTCTAAGAAACTTGCATTCTAAATCCTGACCAAGACCACGGTGGGAGGGAGCCTTAAATTAAGTCACTCCTATAAACTTCTGCCTTTAATGCTGTATCAGAACGGATTTGACCAGGCATATAGCAGGAAATTGGGGTACTGGCTAAAAGATCAAATTTCACAACTTTCTAAAACTATTTTCTAAAACATATTTGCATTTTAAAAAACTGAGTAACAGAAGAAAAGATTCTACTGTTTCTTTGGAAAAGAGGAGAGATTTCTCATTCACTTTTCCTTAAAGACTGTGGCAAATATTCCCAGAACAACTCTTTTGTTTAAACGATTATTCCTATTGCACTTCAAGCCAGCCCATCTCTTTCTCAAGGCAGTCATAGGTCTTCTCTACTTCCCTCTTAAATTCTCTCCCTTTCTTTTAGTCTCTTTCTGTGTCCCTCTGGAAAATTCCATCTGTTTTTATTGCTCCTCAGAACTGGAGGTCATTCCAAGTTTGAAAGATACAAAAACCTTACGTTACTACATTCAGATGTAAGAGCTGAAAGGTGAGAGTAAAACATAGCTGCCAAGATATTTAATTTCAGTTTTATAAACTGTGAGGAAGACGGCAAAATAGGAGCACCCAGAAAACAAAGCATGAAGTTGCAGAGAAAGGCAAGAGTTATACATGATGCAGACAGATACTGTCTCCAAATAATTGCCTTCCTCTTAAAAGTGATTAGTCATATTGATCACTTAGAGTAATACTTTCCACAGTTGGATTATTTGAAGATTCACAAATGTGTTAGTGGAGGGGGACATGCAGATGGTTTTGATATCTTTACAGCTGCTTTTGTACTATTCCTTCATGCCAAATTAGCCATTAGCCACAAATCTAGATCCTAAACATGGCATATTGCAGAAATATGTTGGGTTGTGTCTTTTTAAATCTTTCAATTGGTTTACATTTGTCCTGGGTCTGAAACATTCCATTCTGTGAGTACTTGTACATCTATATAACTAATGGAATGGAGATTGATGATTCAGCATATTGGGGTGTCCTCTGGGTATCCTGTATCCTCCCACACTAAGCATGAGCCTCACAACTTGTATGCCACTCCTTCCAATCACAACATTAACATTACATCATGAGAAATGACATTAAGATTTAATGACCCTCCATTTGGCAGCTCACTTTGGCAATGCACACTGATATAGCAGATTTCAAACTTGATATCAGACTAACTGCAGTATTAGCCCATTGTCAGCAGTCTGCGAGCCTTTTGCAAACATCCTGGAGTATCCTTTCCTCATCATATCTCTTGTCCTCACCTACAGTCACAATATCTGGTAGTGGAAATCACCTGTTAGCTTCTGCTGTGGAATAAATTTCCTTCCTCCTGCACAAAAAATCCATTTTTCTTGAAGAAGGCGTAAATCTAGTTTAGTACTCCATTTGTTTTCCAGCAGCAAAATGAATGACCTTGTTTCAATTACATTTACAGTAAAAAATTTAGCATTTACAGTATCCGAGTACAGTGACTTTGGCTGTTTTATTTATGAATATCGATTTCTGCATAAGGGTACCATTTATGCTTTACTCTTACTTTTTTGGTGCATGAGCACACTAATATTGGCTCTTAGGTGAATCACAGCAGGTACTGCATAAAATACTGCTGAGACTGTAAGAAAGCTCTTGTCATACTATTTAGCAACACAATGCCAACAAGGATGAGAATAGAATATTTCTCTCTGAGGGTTGGTTCTTACATACATTGATGTCTACAAAAGTTTTATTATCAGAAATCAGCAGATTCCAATCAGGCTTTTTAGCAGTAAGCATTGGAGTTCTAAACTACTGTATTCAGTGAGAAAGTGGTTTTTTGGGGTTTTTTTTTTGCATGTCTTCAAATACTAAAACAACAGAAATGGCTACAGAGTAGCAGTATATCAGGTGCCCCAACACTGAAAGAGGCATTCCTAGGGTAGATCTTATGTTTTATTCCTGTGGTTTGCAGCTGCCAGTGAGATGCTAATAAGTACTATATGGACTGTCTTCCCTCTATTGTTCTTGTCTGTCCGCTAGAGACAGAGTGGAAATCACTGATCACACTTCAGCTACCTCCTTGACCTCCAGCAGCCACAGTCACAAATTTCCCTCAAAAAAACAAACTAAACCAAAAACCCAAACAAAAAGGCACCACAAAACTGTGTGGATTTTCATTTGGTCAGTTTTACACATTCTAAGAAAAGTGTTGCACTTACTACTTTTCCAAATTGAATAAGATCAAGGTAAAATATGGAGCTAAATAAAGTTATTTTTGTTTGGGGAAAATATGCTCAAGGGGTGAAGTAGCCCAAAATCCCAAACTTAAAATACGTAAATCAAGTAGAGATACAGATAATCCAAGGTGCACAGATGGCTTTAACTTTAATGGAACAAAATACAGAGATCCTTTCATATTCAAAGCAGTCTGTAGACTAACTGAACTAATTGTATTCAAATGCGACATCTATTAGGCATTCAGATATAACTCAAAAATCACAGTGGATAGTGGGCCTTCATAAAGGGATAGATTCTGCAGAGTATTAATTATTTTATTATTTTATTTTATTTTCATGTAATGATGTATCAGAATGCCCTGGGAAGAAAATATCTAGACAGAAATTAAATATATGGGCTTCAGTTTTGTCTTTTTTAGCATTCTGGTTTGAACTGTCTTACTGGTTTACAATGTATTTATGTATCGAAAAATAAAGAGTAAGAATTATCCAAGAGTATGTATATTCACTTCTGTTGATAACCAATTTAAGATTTAGCCTCATCATCAATGTCAACAAAGAAGGAAATAAACCTGATATTCCAAACTTTTGGAATAAGTTTTAGCAAGTAAAATTTACAGATTATGATAGCTTGGTTTGCTTGGATAAGAAAACGATGCATCTTCTGTGCCATCAATTAAAGATATGCAAATATAATGCAGTTGATTGCTTCCTATTTAAATGCTCAACTTTTAGAGATTCACAGGATGACCTGGGAGCGTCTATATTCTCCCAACTCTGACATTTCTGCTTGGCAGCCATGTTATTTTATCAGCATAGTGTCAGCAAACTGGATGTGTGGCTTCAAATTTCGTCCATTATCCACTCTATTATGTGTGCAGTATCTCACAGACCATTTAGAGAACTGACTTGACCTAGTGAGAGAAAAGGAAGGAAAGCTAAAAGCAACAAAGCATGAGTAAATATCTGCAGAAAGTCTAGGGGTGTTAGAAATGGCCCAGTCCACACAGTGTTGATGTGAGGCACATCCCTGATAGTTACATTGCTTCACTTAACTGTCTCGTCTCATATCTCATTTTTAAATTTCTATCAGCAAATATAAGGTGACAACAAGTAACTTACCACACCCTTTCACTTAGCTTGAAAATTCTACATCAAATCAAAATTACTACAAAAAAGAGATGAAAACTTATCAAATGTAAAATTAGATTAAGAGTCAATCAAAATCCAACTGTGAATTTATCATTTCAATGAATTTCAATGAATGGTTTAAAATCTGTTCAAAATCTATTTGAAAATGAATATGTAATAATACAGGCATATCTCTTTCTCAAAGCTAGTTTTGTCAGATGTATTCTGTGCATTATAATTCATGAACAGGGTAGATGACTATTTGAGAAGTATTAAAATGAGCTGACTTTTCAATACAAGTGTCTGGACAATAAGTTTTTCTATTCTTGGCAATTCAGAAATGTAGACAATTGTGCTAGAAAAATAATGTGTATTGTAATATTCATTGTACAGTAGTAGTATAGTAAGTGGCAATTCTGGACATTACAAGAGACACAAGGATTATTTTCTGTGATTGCACAGAGAATACTTGGATTTCTTGTGAAGCTTTTGCATTGGAAATGAGATTCATCAGTCTGAACAGGGCAGGGTTAGAGCCCTTAGCAACATGCTTATTTTGTAGAAGGTCACTCAATAATAACTTCCTCTGCCCTCCAAGCTTATTAAGACTGACTGGCATATATTAATGAAAACACCTGATTCTCCAACCATAAAACCCAGACAAAGACTTTATTTTAATATTAAGGAAGGAACCCTTAATTAGCAGGGTTTCAAAAATGTCAGCTTCTTCTATTAGCTGTTCTGGTCCATC
Source organism: Acridotheres tristis (assembly GCA_037013685.1). NCBI lineage: Eukaryota > Metazoa > Chordata > Aves > Passeriformes > Sturnidae > Acridotheres > Acridotheres tristis. The sequence continues at coordinate 25,466,223 of CM072892.1, forward strand.
AAAGCCATAATCCCCACTGTCAAATTTCATCACATGATAGACAGTTTGCTGGCTATCTTTTTATTTTTTTTAACTGATCATACTGACTGAAGCTTTTTATTTTGCCATCACATTTAACAAGTTTGTATGCATTTCATTGTTACATTGCTGATTTTACTCCTTTCAAAGTCTGCCTGTGTCAGCTAAAAGAAGAAAAAATCTGGGGAAACATGAAGTATTACATATTGATACACAGACATATAATTAAAGACTTTTGGGGAGAGTTCTCATTCATAATATTGATTCTTTTCTAGGGCATGCAAATGTGCTTCTATGAAAATACGAATAAAAACCACCATTCACAGATGAATTTCCATTTCAGGCATGTTAAGAAAAAAAAAAGAAAAACTGCTTGAAATATTGCAAAGACCTTTAGAAACGCATGTTCTTTAGAATTAACCCACAAAACATCTTCATTCTGCATAAAATTTGTTGAAGTAGATATTGCTTGCACTGCCCTGCAAATGAGAGATTGCGTCAAATTTCACAGAAATAAACACACCAATTTAAAAGGATTTATATTCTAGCTTCATTCAGCATTTCCATGTTTGTTAAACATTCACATTCATAGGAATCTATTTCTCTGACTTAAAAGAAAGCAATAGAAGATTACTGTCCTGTCACAGACTTCTAAACGTCCCATCTAAACTCTCTCAAACATCATCTGGGAATTTGAAAAAGCTGTGTTTTCAAAGCCAGCACATACCTATGTAGGTTTTCACTTCTTTAACAAGAAAAGGAAAATTTATATAGAATTTGTAGGATGAAATTGTATTTAGACGAAGTACACTACAATGGCTTTCTGTGACTGTTTTCTTCTCCAAATATTTCCTCCTAAAATTTTAGATTTATTAATAAGTTATGCAATGCTGCACATACAATAAATGGTACAGTAAATAGGAGTCTGAATATAGAATTTATAACTGAATCCAGGTCAGAAAAACAAATTCCCAGTATTCAAGAAAAAGAAAGAACTTTCTGAGTGGAAGAGTATCAGTAACACTTGTATTTTAACATAGGAGAGAAACAGTCTGAAAAAAGAGCAAAGTATGCTAGAGTTAACAAATAAGATGTACAGGCCTCTGCCAGGAACTGGAGGCAGCAAGAGAAGCACCAGAAAGCCAAAATCACTAAAGGAAATTGAGGGAATCTGAGAGATTACAATCCGAGAATAGTGAAACAGTGTTGTCAGAAAATAAAAACGTTGGTATACTTACAGGCTCATCAGAAAAATTTATAACAGACACAGTTTACTCAGACTGAAGAAGAAAGTGAGACTGAGGTTGGATGAAGAGGGGAAGATTACAGAAACACAGGTAACCAAATGATTAAGAAAAGATACAGATGAATTGACAAATTTTGGATGGTTTTATATACAGGATGTTATGGAAGGAATGGAGAGGAAAATATGACAGTGAATCTGGATAATGGGATGAAAATAAATTTTAAGTTGAGAGAGAGAAAGAAGAATAGTTAAAATATATTTATAGATATTCCTTTGTGGTATTTGGCTCTACTGAAGAGCAGAAAGGAGGGAGAAGGTTCTGTGGTCTAAGAGATGCATACAGACTGCAAAGAGCCGTGAGTTCTGAAGACAAAAGACACCTTTAGAGCTCCGTGATATTTTTTGTATCTTAAATGTTACAACACCTAATATATGTTAGGAAACAGCAGGCCAAAAGTTCACTTCTGCTTAGCCTGAGGTATGGGTAAGAAATTAAAGAGGCGTTTGAAATACAACTGCAAGCGTCAGTAAGAACAACAATACAGAAGCAGGAAAAAAAATCCAATACTCAAAATTATAGAGGCCGATGGAAATCTTTGGCAGAAATGAGAGGTAAATGGTGAAAATAGGGCTGAAGTCAGAGAAACATTAGCAGAACAGAGGAAAACTAAGAGCTAATAGAGGAGATGGAGAGGGAGAAATCAGCGATATGACCACTGATAAGTGCAAAAAACCAAGGAAGGAAGTGGCACTTTTGAGGGAGAATGACAAATACAATACAGAGAATAAGTCAAATAAAGGAACAAAAGCAAAAAATATTCTTTGCTAAAAGATAGTCTGTAAACTGACCCACTGACACCATGCAACTCAGATATTTAGTGAAAATATATCCTTCCTACTCCAGGAAAATAATTCCAGTTCTTCACACTGTGGAATTCTTTCCACGGTTAATAACTGTGTAAAGCTATATGTGTTAATTGAAGATCCTTGTACCACCGTCCTTTTGAATGTTCTGCCTAGACTTTACTGCTTCCCGAGTGCCTGTATCTATTTCAAGTGACCAAGTTTTTGAGGTGAACTTACACCTAGACACTGCATTTGTTTTAATGTGTTTAAGTGACTGTGAACATTTACTCATATGATTTCTCTTTCATTTAATTAATTTAGTCATGAAACTCACTATTTAGAACTGAAGAGTTCCTTAGCTTTTGAATGATACATCTAAGGATGGCAGCAGGATAATGAGGCCAACACAGGAAGTTCAGTTCTCCCTCCAGCATCACTCACAATACCTACGAACTAAAAACTAGTTAAACAGGAAAGCTGTATTAGTTTTAGACTGAGCAATCTTTATCTTGTGAGGTATATGACAACTAACCTTAGTTTTGGAAACAGTTTTTCCTATAAATACATACAATTAAAGTTGTTTGTAAAAACATATGTGACCAAGTCACTGTTGGGATTCCTCTGTAAAATAAATAAATACGTTTTTATTTATCTCTCACAGCTAATGCATTCCAGCATCTGTTTTACACAACAAATCACAGTGAGGGTCTTTTTGCTACTTCTTTGAACAGTCCTGTTGTTCTGCCAGCACACAGGCTCTGTCAGGGTCTGGTGTCTATCTTGTACTGCTCCCATTCAGAATATGCAGTTGATTCCATAGGTGTCATATAGGAACGCAGAACAAAGAGAAGAAGGAGAAAAGAGCAAGAGGGGCTTTTCTGATTGGCAGGATTCAGATGCTATGTTTCTGGCTAAGGCTGTGACCTGGAAATATCCACGATCTGGTATGTCTTGTGAGCCATCACCATGCAGTCTTATAAAAATTGCATAGAAGAGAAAACCTCCAGTTACCTAACATACCAATAATTAAGAAATTCTCCAACACTTCTCTTTATAGTTGCCTTGGCAAAGAAATATTTTCAAGCCTTGCTTGCACTTTATGTTCATGATATCCTTAATATCCTTTCTCATGATGCCCAACATTTGTGCTGCTTTTGCACATTCATCAGAGAACTATCCATAGTGATTCCAAGACCTTTTTCCTGAGGTGTAACTAAGGCTCTAGTTGAACATGTTAATAGTAGTCTCTGTTATCCATGGAACTGTATCATCCAAAGGGCAGAAACAAGAAGAGAATGACATTAAAAATGGTTTATCATATTTTAGGTATGACAGCATCCTAAACCTCAGAGGTTCTGCATCCATGCTTGCAAAACGTGTGGTGCTGCCTTGCTGCTGGATTCCAGATGGTGTACCACAACATGGCACCTTCTATGCTTGACTGGCACTTCCTATGCCTCTATTCAGCATGATGATAGCATTTTATTGTAAGTTGTTTTAAATCATACATGGGTGTATAATATGTGTATTTGATATCCGATGCAGCCAGAATGGTGTATTTATAGACTTAAGGTCTTGGATACAGCAAGGTATAATGAGGCTTATGTGAGGAACAGAAGGGGGAAAAAGGTAAAAGAGGAGAAGGATAGCATAAGGATGCAGGCAAATGAATATAACTGATTTTTTCAGTTGCTACAATTTTGGGTGAGAAATTCTGGGTTGCCTTCTTTACAGCAATGCCACTTTCGTGGATCAGAACAGTCAGTTTTTCACTGACAGGCAAGAATATTCAAAACTCTTGGAACAGGGTATTATAATCACTGACTGGAAACTCTTCCTGCTGGCAATGTAAGCTATTATTTTTGTATATAGTGTGCACAATTAATACTAGTGTATTTGGACCAATTTTTGCTGCAAATAAAGCTGTGTCCTTTCCTTGCCAAAAAGAGTGTAATTTCAAGCCATCAGGATTTGCATCTTGGGAAAGGATGGAAAATGAATGTGCCAAAGATAAAAGGAAAAATATACTGCTTTAAAGAAATAGTAAATCACTGAATATAAGAGAAAGGGAATTAGGTTCAATGATAGTTCAGTATGACATTTTGTTTCTTGCCTTTCCTTTTCCTGTAGGAAAAAACTGAAGGAAGCTAAATGAGATCTCAATATAAATATCTAATTAGACTTTTGCAGTCCAAAAAATTGCCATAAACCACATTTTCCTATGCCTACATTCCCTACTCAAAATGTAATAAAATTCTTACATTTCAGAGTTTACAGCAGTTTGGATGTACTGATTGCATTGACTGGAGTGCATGGTATACAGCCCAAAAGATTAAGTACATTGCTAAGGAGATACAAATTTTCTATTTCCTTTTTCAAAGTTGTTTTACATTTTTATACTTCTCTGCAAAATGCTTTTCACTAAACTCTCCTGCAAGTATTTTTACACATTGAACTGACTTTTCAAAAGAAAAGGGAAGGTTGGTGACAGAAGCTGTACAACACCTGTGCATGCCTATATAGGACTTAATTTTCTTTCCTACACGTAACACTCTTAATGGATTATTTAAAGCATTTGGAAGCATACAGACACAAATACTCAGAGTCTGCTTTGGAGATGAGTTTGAGCATGAAAGAATCATCTGCATTGTTATCAATTAAATTGCCTATCAATTAAATTAAGTACTGCAAGCACGTCTGGCAGGGTTCCAGGCTCCAGAGAGTTTGGATTGACTCATAGTACTAGGAATAAGGGTCACACTGACTCTCACCTTTGCAGCACTGATAGAACCCCTATATAAATCACTTGATATATAAATATTTATTCATCAACATTTAGCTAGTCAACAGCAGGGCATAGTCTGCACATATTTCATAAAGAAGATTTTTACATTTTCTGAACTCAAGGTAAAAGTCAGGACTACCTGATGCTCACTAGTTAACAAGATTTGTTGACTACTAACACATCATAACCACCAGGGTTTTGACAAAGCAAATAGATTAACTCCTAACTGTATAGGGACTGGTCTTACATTCTCATACACTACAGAAAAAAATGAACTTCTAAAATGAACTGCACAACAGCTCACCATATTGACATATTGTGATCTGTCCCAAATCCAAGTATACTTTCTTAGCATATTATGTGTGAGCTTGACAAAACGATTACAGTTTCGCTTTTTTTTGGTGTCTGTAATGGTTCCCCCTCATCCTGATAAGTGGGCAGTCATTTCTTCCTACATAGATAGAGCTGTGAAGGAGAATTAGATTTCAACACTTATGTAACAGAGATTAATTGATTGATTAGATTATTAATTAAAGTTTTCATTAAATTCTCTTTTTAAAAAGCACAGGATTGTGGATCCCCAGGGTTTTTTCTAACCCTTGAAATCATAAACAAGAGAATGCATAACTAAACATTGTACCTTATCTTGTGAAGAATAATTAAGACGGTGGACTCATTGCTATGAAGGAAAATATGTTTTCTTCCAAGACATACTTTTTTTTCCCTACAAACCTTGGGAAAAATAAAGTGGTTTTTGGGTTTCCCCTACTGAAATAGAGGAACAGACACCAAAAGTAATGTTTTAAACACAGACGTACACATATGCATGCCTGTTTGTGTGCACTCTTTGGGGGTAATAAGCTATACATTTTTAAGAAAAGCTAAAGAAAACACTACTTATGTTGTTTTAGATTTGAACTGATGTGGTCTACCTAGAAGTTCCAACCATATAATATTCGAGAGAATGTAGAAAAATAAAAACAGCAAGTGGCCTTTTAGGTAACCCATAATTAAAAGCAATTTTGAGCTGTCTTTTCAGGGAAGCTACCCAGGGGAAGTATTTGCTACCTGTTTGACCTTCACAATTGTGAGTCCTTGGCAGTGTCAGCGACCCTCTGAACTGAATTCAAAACTAATCTCTAACAGAAAAAGAGAAACAGAATTCATGCAAATCATATTAATTCCAACATTTCCCTAGTGAGCTGGGTATAAACTACAGCCTAATTAAATATTTTTTAACGATGTGAGTAATTTTTGCCAAGGGGCGGATTCAGGCGAAAATTTAATATGAGATCACAAAAGCTGTTCCCAGCGTTGATTCTGTAAATTAATGACTATCTGCCTTATGATAAAAACATGCTGCCAAGAATGAAAATGAAGTCAGCAAAGCTTGCTTTATTTGTCTAACAACCAAATATACAGAATGCAAAACTTTAAAGGATATGGAAAATTTCCATTGTCTGTATGATGTATTCCCGATAAAGATGCATGACACTGACAGCATAAAACTGCTTTATGTTATACAAGACCATCAATTCTTATTAGTTATCATTAATATAGCATTAGCTATTGTTAGCTGTGAACTTTAGTGAGACAGTGCCAAGCACCAACATCAGGATCCTGAGAGGTATTCATTTATGTGTGGGTAGAATAATGTGCTATTGACCATTTCATGAACTGAGTGTCTCTAAGACACACTGAACGTGGCACAATTTCTTAGAGTTGCTCACAAAAATTCAAGCATCTTACCTAACACTTAAAAAGATCTTATCATTGTAGTATCTGGGCACCAATCTTAAGTGCTTGGCAGAAAGAAAATCTCATTAAACCAATGTTATTGGTGTTTTCAAATAATAAATGCACAAAAATTAAAACTATCATCAAGAGGAGCTGTCTAAGGAACGGGAATTACTCATGCATCAGTCTGTCCAGATTTTTGTAATGATTTAGAAATTAAACAATAAGCCTTATGTGACTAAAAGGCTGCTTTGTAAAATATAGTATTAGATCAGATATTGAAGATATTCAAATGCAGAATCCTCTGCTTAACCAATAAAAGACTCCATGCTCTTTGTTCTTCTCATGCTAACCTAACTTGTAACAAGACAGCCAGTTAACACCAAGGAATTGCAAAGCATCACCAGATGACAGGTGACCAGGACTTTGGTAGCACCCTGGTCAAGAGGCCAGCCCATTTTAAGGGCTTTGCAGCCTTATTTATTTAAATTTCTGCCTGTGTTGGCCACTGAGACTGAATTTACAGCTTTTCAATTAAAAGGTCATTCTGTGCTAACCAGCACGCCATTGCCTCATTATAATCATAAAATTAGTGAGAAAAGACTAGCATGAATAATATGAAGGAGCCAATCTGAAAGGTGAAGAGGCGTGATTTTCTTGTTTCATCAGAGATGGCAATAAAGCTCGCTGTTTATAAACAAATATTTTGCTTAGAGTGCATGAAAGAAACACTTTACCATTTCTTTCTCCTTCAGAACAAATAAATTGGTCATTTTCTGTAAATTAAGCTTGACAGATGAAAGGATGGTTTATGACTGCTGAACAGTGTAAGTTAGGGCATAACTTCATATGATATGAAATGCCTATGTGAGATTTCAAGTTTCAAAGCTTTGCAATATGACTTTTATATTTCTTAATTTAAGCATAGCCATATTATGCCTTTTTGTAAGCATATTTATTTAAAGTTTTAAAATAAAAATATAACTCAGAGAAACAGGTGATAAGAAATGTATCTTAAAATATTTGTTAATTTACTAATGAAAACTAAGAGTGTCATTTAAAATTCAATGTCCCTGTGAACACACTGGAAATTAATGAGTCATTGAGTACAGAAACATAAACTACACAAAGGATGAGGACTTTTGCAATTCCCCTCAAAACACTGGGAGAAACGACTCAATCTATCATGTACAAGCCACAGAACGTGTAGTCTTCCAAGCAGCCATGAAGCTCTACAATATGCACAGAGAGGGAAAAACCCCCCCAAAAAAACCAACACAAAAATGTGATACACTTTAGAATAATGAAAATGTTTCAAACTCACATTTTTTTACTTAATGAAAACCTGAGAGTCATCCTAGTTTCAATCTGAAAGCACAGATCATGATTGAGGGACAATTACTAATTTTTGCTCAACACTGGTAATAAGTTGTAAACCACTAGAACAGGAAGAGTAAACTAGAGAGCATGAAACAATTTTCAGGAAGAGTAGTTGGAGATTATAGCCAAACACTTGAATGCCCTCAATTCTCCATAGTAACCTGATCTATGATCAGACCATGACCTCCTCTTCAAGAACTCTGTTCTCTTCTAGAGGAACTCATCCTGTACTCAGCAGCCACTGATGAAGACACACAGAAGTAGCCAGTCAGGCAGCCCTGACCTGCTGCTTTTGAACAACATGCTTGAGTAGCTTAAACAGACACACTGGTGCCCAAATGGAGAGGCTGAGGGCCTTTGCTTAACAAAGTCTGACTGAACATGTTTTTAAAATTATGCTCTCACTTGTTTTGTTTTCCAGAAACAGCGACAGTCTTTAAGGGGATTTCTTGCACGTGTGAAACAGACAGAAACTTGCCCATGGATTTTCCCACATCTCAAAAGAAAAAAAAGAGAACGCATGGAACATGAAATTCAAGTTTCCAAGACTCTCATTACAGAATATCCCCTTCTGGAGAAACCGACTGTAGAAAGTAAACAAAAAGTCTAGTAATTTATTTCCTATATTGCACAGGATCTTATGGAGACCTTCAGTCTATAACAGCACGTGAAATGAGAGCTGATGAGGTAACCTACAGAGGGAAAGAAAGAAATCTCATGTCTATCTACAGTTTTTATTTTATGCAGCTGTAGCTGAGAGATCTTG